>CM021102.1:368837288-368880378 GCA_007115665.2 Sequoiadendron giganteum
TATAAATAGCTATGCCACCTCAAGACTATATTCATTCAAAAAAGTGAGACTTTAGAGTTTAGCTATTTTCTTCTCTATCTACTTATTGTCTTTCAATTTGCTGCTCTAACCATGTTTGCCAGCCTAGGTACTCCTATGTGTCTTCTTCCATGAAGGCCATAGTATGCCTTCACTAGGGAGATTACGGGTGACAAAATTAAGTGCCTGGTAAAGAGGTACGACTAGCTGAGGGTAATTTCTTTTAGATGGGTCATTGGCATGGACTTCATTAAGGGTGAGAACCAGATGCAGACCAATATCAATGTCCTATCCTACTTTGTGGCCTCTTTGTTGGACTTGAATATCACCAAAACCAAGATAGTGGAGCTATGTCACTATATGTTTTATGTATCTCTACTCGAAGGGCTCGGCAAAATTGTGCAAGTAGCTATCCCTAGTGTTGGCATTCCCAACGCGATGGACCTCCATAGGTTCATTGATCATGGCATAGACGTGCCTTGGCTTCCTTTTCTGAGCAACTTCCACACCATGGACCTGACAAGCCATTGTGCTTTGTCTCTGCCCACCACCACCTACCTCCTTCAAGAGTATGGCATTGATGAAGCTCTTGGGTATGACTTCAAAAATCACTTTGAGCTCGTCATCTTTGGCTATGGAGACTGAGGTCAGAATCCATACACCATGTGTTATGAATTGTGTTTCTTGCTTTCCTTCTTATAAATAAGAAGAAGAAGAAGAAGAAAAAGAAAAATTATAGTAGGCAACAAGCCCCTATAACGATGGTTGGAGGCCTACCTTTTGATTTTTTTAAAAATGCCTCCATTTTTCTTTTTGTATTTTTGCTCAAAGACGCTTTCTTGGTTTTGCTCAAGAGAGCATTTTCTATTAAAAATTTTGAGCCTTAGGTTTCCCTACACTATAAATTTTATGAAAATTCAATATATATAATACAAATTTTCATACTTCTTCTATTTCTTTGCTTTATTCCCTATCCTAAATCTTAAAAATCTATTTACAAAATTTTTACATATGGTACATATCTATGAAATTTTTTCAAGAGTTTCATACTTTAATGGAATAGTTTCAGATAAATACCATTTACTGGTATCTCTAAAGCATCACCTTCCATATCTTCCAGCTCATATGTATTCTTCTCCTTACATGCATTGATTAGGAAGAGGCCCTTCCACAATGCTTTGAATTTGGTGTGTTGTCCTCGTTATGTAGTGCACTCATCATATTTTAGCACTAGGCTTCCTTCTTGGAAATTTGGGTCAAAAGCATTTTTGTTGAACCATTGCTTGACCATCTACTAGTGGCCAATCATGGCTTCAAAGGCATTTTCTCTATCTTCCTCTAGTTTGAGGAGTTCGGCTATCTGTACCTCCATTCCATTGTTTTCCTCTATTTATAGGGCTTTCAATAATTGTAAGGCGGGGAGTTCCATAGAAATAGGTAAGACTACTTCCTTCCCATATACTAATTTGTAGGGAGATGTCTTCAAGAGTTTCTTCGGTGTGATTCAATCTACCCACAAAGTAGCCCATAGATGTTCATGCCATTTTCTTTGTTGTTCAGACCCAATGTGCTTGATTAACCTACTTAGGTTTTTATTTGTCGACTCTACTAACCCGTTCCCTTGTGGGTAGTAATTTGAAGAGGTCATGAGGTAGATCCCATTCCTAATAGAAAAATATGACACCTTCAAACCTACAAAGGCTCTAGAATTATTAGATATGATAGTCTTTGGTGAACCAAACCTAGTCACCAGCCCTTCTAGAAAGTTAACAATCTCGCCTTTTGTAGCATCTTTCAAGGCGATAGCCTCTGTCCATCTTGTGAAGTAATCAGTCGCTATGAGGATCCACTTATGGCCAGCACTGGAGATAGGATTTATCATCCCGAAAAATTCCAATCCCCATTGAGCAAGAGGCTCTTCAATTACAATGAGACTTAAAGGAAAATTAAATAAATTTCTCTTGCCAACAAAGAATTGACATTGAGTGTATTTTTGCACCAAACGATGAGCTTCAAAAAACATTGAGGGCCAATAGTATCTTGCTTGCATGATTTTCAAAGCAGTGGTTTTAGCAGAAAAATTTATGCCCTCAGAGCTGCTATGGAATTCTAATAAAGCCCTTTTTGCCTGGCACTTATCTAACATCAGAGCAATACTCTGTCATAGTTCCTTTTAAATAAAGTCAATAGTATCTTCGTTTGTGGAAGGGGAGTGATGTTGGGTAGTGTCCTTTTTGCATGTATAGTGTCTGATCCATCACCTTAGATTCATCGGATTCGAACTAATTCAAAAAGACTTGATCAATCTCCTTGTCAAGTTTGGAAACCGACTATTGTGCAAGATATTCACACATGCCTCTTCATTGCACCAACTTAGTCAGCTTGATATCTATGTCGTCTCTAAGATCTTGGTGATCCAATTGGCTCTCTTTTTTTTTTTTTTTCTCCTTCAGTGGTGTATTCTCTTACACTCGAGTAGGAAACCAAAATGGTGATCTTATTGGCTGACACTAGGTGTCAAAACTTCTTGAGACTCTTGACAATGGAAAAGGCTTATTTCTCTACAAATTTATACCTAGTTTCATAGCCTTTGAGGGTTCTTGAATAAAAAGACATCAGATGTTCCCTGTTATCCTTCTCGTCTCTTTAAGTGAGCATGAAAGCTATCTTATGTTGATCGTTGTATACATATAACAAGAAATCTCTAGAAAAGTCTGGATTGGCTAGTATTGAAGCAATGGAGATAGCCCTCTCTATCTGCTCAAAAGCTTCCTTTCCTTTAGGATTCCATTTGAAAATCAAATTATTTTTGAGCATCAACATGATGGGCCTTGCGATGCCTAGAAAGTAAAAAATGAATCGGCTGAAAAAATTTGATATTTCCTAAGAAAGACTATAACCCCTTATGATTTACTGGTAAGGGTAGATCTATTATAGATTTGACTCTTTAGGAGTCTATTGCAATTCCCTCCTTGGACATTATAAAACCAAGTATTTTACCTTTAGGTACTCCAAAAAACACACTTTTTGGGATTTAAAGAAATCTTGAACTTTTGGCACCTCTGGAAGACCTATTCTAGGTGATCAAAATGACCAGCCTTCAAATTTGAAAAATGGTCAAATCATCCAGATAAATCATAATTATTGAATTGATCAATTCTGCAAAAGCAATGTCCATGGCTTGCTGAAAAGTTGTACCAACATTTGAGAATCTGAAGGGCATCTTTGCATATGCGAAATTTCCCCACTTGGTGGTACATGTCATTTTATGTTGGTCTCCTCTCTTGACAAGTACTTGATTATACCTTGAAAAACCATCAAACAATGAAAACATCTCCGATTCTCCAACCTGGCCACTGTTTGCAACATCTACTCCATGGATGGCAAAGGATAATGATCTTTTAGCGAAGCCCTATTCAGGTGTCAAAAATCAACACAAAGCCTGATATCACAATTTTTCTTCTGAACCGGTACCAGATTAGACACCTAAGTTGATTGTTTAATCAAATAAATGATTCAAGACTCAATCCATTTAGTGATATCTTGTTCCATCAGTGCTTCGACCTTTGAATTAAAAGGCTTTTTCTTCTATCGGACTGGTTTCGACCCTTCCACCAAGTCAATGGTATGTTGAATTATACCAAGATTGTATCCTCTGAGATCATCACAGGTCCATGCTATAACCCCGACATACTTAGAGCATAAATCTCTTAGCCTTTCTCTGTCTTCCCATTATACATTTCTTCCAACCTTCAACCTTTTGTCCTTCCCAACATCCAACTCTTCATAATCCTTTTTGTTGGCTATGAAGCTTTGCTTACAATTCCTCACATCTTCATAATAAAAAATATTCTCAAGGGAAATCAAATCACGAAGGAGCTTATTCCCTTTTAGTTGAATGACCTACCCTTCGGATGGTTGAACCTCTAATTCTGAAGGGTTGGAAGGTCCTTTCAAATTTTGAATAAAAGTGGCTATCTGGGTGTCATCTTCAAACACTTTCCAATTCTGATCTTTTTCGAGAATTGATGTTCGAACAACAATGTGAACTGCACTTTGCTTTGAATTGGAATCTGGCTTAAATTGTGACCCGATCGAAGCCATTTGATCTACTATATTGTTTTGCGATCAGAGAATAACTTGCACATTGAAATCTTCAAAAAATTCAATTAAATCCCATATCTGATGTTTGTAGGCCTTCATCCTCATATTTTTTGCCATTGCTTTCCCACAGACTTGACTTAATATCAACTCGGAATCTCCAAATACTTGCAACCTCTTCACACCCATCCATTTAGCAAGAAATAGACCGTGGATTAATGTTTTATATTCCACATCTTTTTTTGAGAATGGAAACTATAATTAATAGGCCTTGAGGGTCTTTGATCCTATCAAAGACAACAATCAAACTCCTGCTCTAGAAGTGTCTTTGCATTTATCACCATCGAAGTATAAAGTCTATAGGCGATTATCCATCACATCATCATAGATTTCTCAATCTTTCATTAGCTTCAAATGGACCATGTCATCATCAAATATGGCATAAGTACCCAGTCCCGTGGCATGGAAATTGTTGAATAGGTTAGAGTCAATGACCTTGTTAAGGAGAACCTCTTCTTCCAGAATCTGCTCACTTGTGTCTTCTTCATCTTCCAACATTTCGATGCAATATCCCTCTTGCCTTGAAAAATATGTGTGGCTTCAAAAAAGAGAACAACATTGTCCGTTATGTTCAGGATGCAAAAATTCTAAAGTAATCTTCATCTTTGCCCCATGCTTAGTTCTTAATATAATATGGGACCAATCTAGTGCCAAATATCCGCCTAGCTTTGCAGTGAAATCTCTAGAAAGACACATCCCAAAAATCAAGGAAATGTCTATTATAAATACCTCTTACGAAACGGTCTAGCTTGGGCATGAAAAAAGGGTTAAGGATAGATCTTTTATTCGACCAACTATCAGATCCTTCTTTTCATCCAACTGCATGATTTCCTTTTCCAAAGGTTCATACTTGAGCATTAAGGCATCAACCACTTGCTTTGGCATGACTGTTGTACTGGCTCCCAAGTCAATCATATTATTGTGCAAAATTTTATCCCCCACAATTAGGGTATGTGTAGGATCATCATGGAAAAAACAGGTCCTTTAGTGGCAATAAAATTCAAAAAAAATAGAGTTAGGCAACTTGACGTAAAAATTTGAATAAGTTATCTATATTATTTCAAAAATATGTAAGAATAGAATCTATAGAAAATTGAATGTAATTTCTAAACTACTAGGTTATTTTTTTTTTAAAAGAAATCTATTTGATGAAAATTTGAAATTTCAATGCAATAGTACTTAAATTTCAATGAAAAAATAAGAAGTAGGTGTCTGTCTAACCACCCTAACCACAATAAAATGATAATATTTTAGATATAAGTAGAGGACTCATGTCTTGATGTGATGCATATCTTTTTTGTAATTTTTTTCCAAATAAATAATTAATTATGAATTTTTTATTACAAATTTTAAAAATATAAAAAATTGTATGTCTAACCACCTTAACTTGGTCAAAACTTCATGAAATTCATTTTTCATTTTAATCATATAGTATGCAATGCATAGAATGTGACACATGTTTTGGATTCAAAAAATATGATACTTTTTGAAAGCTATAGATGTTTTTCAGTCAGCCTATCAATCAGGACTTTAGTCGTAATTTAAATAGAAAAAAATAATTATTTATTAAATTCAAAGTAAAGAATAATTTATATGGGTGGAAATCTAAGAATCTCCTTTAAAAACCCTTTTCGTTTCATCAATTTTGGGTAAAAAAAAGTCATTAGCCACATGGGCCATCATATCACTTACATGTCACCACTTTTTGGCCCATCATGATCCTGCACATACCGATTAATGTCAAAAAGAAAGGAGTGGGCTTTGGCTTTCTTACCTCTTTTTATTTTTCTTTATCTATGTCATTTGTATAAGGTACAACCTTCATAATTTGAGGATCCCGCACGGGCACTCTATCTTTTTTTGGATCACATGGCAGAACTTCATCTGTCTGCAACCTTAGCTCTTCATTTTCTAGTGCTTCCCAAATCAATGTCTTTTTCTCAGGGATAGATATCACGTCCCATAGAGACACATTAGCAGGTTCCTTTTTCAATTGCCCCACCACATTGAGCGTTTCGTCTGGATGATTCTTTGGTCTAAATGGTGAAACTTCTCTCAACTTCGGAGGAAGACGATCCATCATGAATGAGTTTGATGTCTTATCAGGAAACTTGTTGGGTGACAGTGGAATTCTTTATTGCTGAGTTGGTTGAATAGCCAGCTGAGGAGCTGATTGGGGTAGTTGTCCTTCTCGCGAGGGGGGTTGGCAAGATTGGAAATGAGGTAGAGCTTGTGGCACATATTCCTCGATGAGTCTTCTCTTGGATCTGGTGTTATAGCCTGACTGTACCTACGGAGTGTTGGTTTTTGAAGCTTCATTCATGAAAACTATGTTCTCTTCTTCCATCCAAGAGAAAAGTGATTGATCGGGTGCAATGTCCAATTCTTGCTCTATGGACATCCCTTGCATTGGTGCTCTGAATTGGGTGTTCTCCATCTCAAGAGACTCATATCCTTCTACATTTTTCTGCATGGCTTTGTTCCTCTGCTCTTATATTATTTGCTACATGTTTTCTTTGGGGTAATTTTGTGGCATATGACTATCATTGCAAGGAAAACACCATGCATTTTCATCATCCACCAAGTTATTTTGACCTCGTATCAACTCCTTGCTATGGTTGTCCTTGACCATCTATAATGACATGGTAACTTGGACTATTTGATTTGCAGAAGCTGCTTACTGACCTCCTCGACCTAAAGGTCCTTGGTATGTACTATGTTGATTCTATTGATAGAAGGGTCTACCTCCTTGGTATGTCTAAGTTGCTTTCTTTGGAGGAGTTGCTTGCTGCCACTTAATGAAGACTATCTCAATAGCAAAAGATAGCATTAGAATCTTCATATTGTTAAGGTCTGCTACTACAGAGGAAGAACCCAACATACTTGGCTATGTAGTAGGGTATACATACATAGACTATGGTGGAGTTGAGCTTGTTGTTTGTATTGCCAAAGTGTTCAGAGAAGACTCTTCTTAGAGTGGCATGCCTGAGATTTCCACAAAAATAGGCATCAGAGATTGTTGCAAAATCTTTCCCACATCTATCAAACTATTCTCCACATGTACTGCCAACTTGTAGGCATCAGGTAAAGTATCTCCTTCTATGGAAGTTATCAGGACCGCAATATCTGAATCGATGGCCTTCAAGTAGAACATGAATGCCATAGGAGTTGGAGGTTGTGTAGTAGTTGGGATCCTCTACTAGTTTTTGTTAAACTTGGTGTTGAAGCCACTCACAACTTCTTGTGGGGCTCTCTTGATGGTAATCAATTGATGTAATAGTGAGGAACCATCTCTTTTTTCCAAAAAGTGTTCGAAAATATTTTCTTTGAGATCATCGCATGAGCTACTGGAACTAGAAGTCAGAGATTTGTACCAATCTTAGGCCTTCCCTTTGAAAGAAGCAACCATCAATCTCATTCCAATATTTTCTTCCTCAATATTGTGCACCCTACATACTTCCGCTATGTCTTGGAGGTTTTCAGAAGGGGTTTTTAAGTCCTCCCTAGAAAATTTTGGAATAGCCTTGAGGGCATTAGCAAGTATGGTAGGCCAAACATTGAGTGGAGTAGGTGGTAGTAGTGGTCTACCACTATCCTAGGTTACAAAATTTCTGGGAATAGGAGGGGTTATGTGGGCCATGGAGAAAAGGTTCCTATATATGGGGTAAACTAGTATTTTTATTTGAAAACTTTGGCCTCCAGGCGGAGTAGATAAGGCTCTAAACTTCGGACTCTTACTCCTTACTCTACTACTTCTTATAGGCGATACAGAACCTATGACTCTTCTTCTAGGTACCGAGGCTGGTAGTTGAGAGTACTAAAATTTACCCTTCTACGATGCTCTTTTTTGAACTTTGGGCATGAAACCTCTAGTTTCCTTCCTCTAATCTGATTTAGAAATATTTTTGACTTTTAATAAGGTGATTTTGGAATTCTTCCCACTAGGCATGCTAGAAAAAGAACTATTGATCATCAAAGCTTCCGCCTCTCTGACAGTCTTATGGGAAATTCAGCAAGTGGGGGAAAATATGTGCCTCACTAAATACCTTTGGGATTTTTATAGAAATTTGGCTCTTCTCTGAGTTTCAGAAAAAGGGTAAAAAGAAATGTAAACAAAAGAACATAAAAACTGTTGATGCGCCAACGCTTTTACAAAATTTCAAAACCACAAGTTTCCCTCTATGAGTGATATGATAGATATAGAACACCACTTCCCTTCATTTTTTGGAGGAGAATGAACAATAGAGGCTTGATACAATCATAGATGCAGTCATTCAATTGACCTACAAGAAGTGCATTTTAAGATCCGAACCAAACATAGAAGTTCTAGAATTAATAAAAATCATTCAAAAAGCAACATAAACCCTTCCTCCTAATATAGCATATCATTAAGAAATGATAACCCTACAAAGAAAATGGACAATTCCAATGACATAGTCCAATCTCTAAATATTATAATTTAGTCATATACACAGACAACATGGAAATCTGATAATCAAACTATTCAAATTAAGAAAGACACAGTGTACTATTCTAGATGAAGATATAAAGAAAAAAATATTGATAAACACCATATCATGAAGAGTTTCAAGTATTTCTTCAGAATAATTTTTACTTCAAATATAAATGAAGTTTAAAACAAAGATCATATTATAATCCGTTAATAGTTTGATCATAAAAATATAGAACATGCCAGAGTGAAGTAGTGTTTTTTAAACTCTAAAAGAAAATATTTCTACTAACTAAGAAATCTAAGGAAACTTTCTCCAATAGGAAAACTTTGGGAACACTTTCATTATGTTTCCATCCTTAATTTATAGCCGCCAAGGAGAGAGAAACACTAACCTCATCCAAAATTAATGACTTCCAGACATCCTCACCTTATAGCTTCGAAATCTAATCCTAGATCTTTTATTTAGGTCACTGGAATCCTACTCATCAATTTTCAACTGCCACATTTATATCATTTAGATATTTCAACAAGATTAGCTCTCATAATCGATCTGATCCTAGAAGGACAGTCTAGAAAAGGTCTTGTTGATTAATCAAGTGGATTGGATGACACCAACTAACATCCCTTCATTGAAAAAGAAAAATGCATTTTGACAATCTCTCAGTGAATACACCCAAGATACATCTTCATAGCACGAAAGGATGATGTGTCACATAGGTAGAGAAAGTCATATTCATGAAAAGAGGATTCAAGAAAATGTCTACTAAGCTGACACATGGTTCGAATTTTGACTATGGAGAAAATAGTTATTAAATCACGTGCAACTTGTATGAAAATACAACCTTTTTGTGCTTAGATCACCCTAAAGATAAAAATAAAACCGAAAACCAAAAATAGATGAAGGAAAAAATTTGCTTCACAAGTACATAGCCTTCTATATATAAACAAGAATGATGCAGTCCACCTATGAGGTGGATGTACAAGTGCCCCATGAAGTGGCACAAAAAAGTAGAAAAATTTCTTATAGATGTCAACCTTAGGAACACTTTGAGTGTGCAAACCAATAACCTATATGACCAAGTCATCAAGCTTGTGTTGCAAGTGTTGCTCGTGACCTTTAAGTTGAGATGGAAAGAATTCTAACATCAAAAGGTATGTGCCTGAGCGTAACCAGATAATTTGGTAGCCTCTAGAGGCTTAAATGTTGCAGATTCGGTTAGACAATATGTTGTCTAACCTCATAAACATAAGTACACTTAAGTATAGTGAATAGATTAATTATTCATGCTAATAATTCACACATGTTGAATGCAATTTATTTGAACATGTCCATGTTTTTGACAATATTATCATTTAAAATATTTATTCTTCTCTATTGAAAAATTATACTTCTTGTTGAAAAGCAAAGTAGTTTCATTAGTAATGAATTTTTTTAATTTTCTCTAACTTCATCAATCAAGGAAGAAATGATAGTATCTAAACTAGGATGAATTTTATATATTGTAAAAAGAATATGACTAAACCTTGAAGGCATATTACTCAATAATTTTTTTTTGAACATCATCTTCTTCAATCTTAGAATTTAAGCTAGCAAGTTGATTTAGAAGAAATAAAAGTATAAATTTGTTTGAAATGGTGAATTTTGTGTGTTATCACTAGGGTTTAGGACCTAGGGCAACAAAATCTAACATTCACATTCAAGAACAAGCCCTTGAGATTCCAATGCAAAGGTGATTGAAATCTGACAAAGGGTGTGTTCTAGGGGATGGAATAATGTAATTTAGGGGTTCACCACCAAGTTAGGGATTGGGAAAGAATATTTTGGAAAATACAATGTGATATGCAAACATATGCTAAATGACCTAGAAATGTAAATGAAACAAAATAGAAAGTTGTAAAACTAAAAGTGTGCACTTGGAAACCTCCAAAGGATTGGAAGCAACTCTAAAATTCTAGAAATGTTGATTAATGTTTATTTTTAAGCTTGGTGGGACTCATTTTCCATTTTTGGGCGAATCTGTCACAATTTTAGAAAACAGTACCAAAGTAAGTTTCAGCTAAATGGGTATCGAAATCCACAAAATCTCTAAAAATAAAGTATAGTGGGACTCATTCACCACTAATGGTGAATGAGTCCACTTTGACATTTTCGGAAACTCAAAAGTGGAATCTGTACCTCTCGATCTGCTCAATCTGTACCTCTAGGTTTCTAGGTCTGAAACCCTGATTTTGGGGGTTATAGGTGACATTTTGTTTTATCTTTCCACTAGGGAGATGAATTCAACAAGTTTGAAACCTATTCTTCAATCATCTCCAAGCCTTCAAAGTACCTAGATCTATAATCACACAAAGTAAGAGAGAGAATATGTTGATTGTTAGGGAATGGGGGGACCCCATTTAGGTAATTAAACCAAATTATGAAATAATAAAAGATGAGCATGAACATGAGATAATACAATTAAAACCTTTCCATGATGATAGATCTTGACTTTCTACAACAATTGATGGAGAAATCTATCCTTGAATGCCTTAGAATTGATCTTGAGAGCTATCTTGATGACCTTGTGAAGACTCAAAATGCATAACCCTTGCTTGCTTAACTTGATCTTAGGATGATAGGATGAAATAATGATTTGGAATCTTTTTTAAATAGGAAATTCATTCAAATGATTTCTATTTTGATCCCCAACACCGACATTCATCCAAATTCAAGTTAAAATTGCAATTTTCCCACTTAATTCTGAAGAATTCCCCAAAAGGGACTCATTCGCCACCTCGAGTGAATGGGTCCTACCTAAGGGGAGTCATTCACCCATGCTGGTGAGTGAGTCCCACGTTGAGGTTTTTGAGGTGGGTCTTCAAGATTTTAGGGTTTTAAAGTGTTTTTGTTAGGATATTAGAAATAAGGATCTTAAGGGCCTATTAATGATGATATAAAGGGTAATTAGGGCTAGGGACACAAAGTTCAATGTGAAAGTGCGATTAAATACACTCTACAACATTAAAATGAGGTCTACATAGCCTAGAAAGGCACAAGATCCAATGTGAATATGTAAAATAAATTACAACACCAAGTTTAATTTATAATCCTTCTAGATTGATGTAAAAATGCAACTTAATACATTTTACAACATTAAATTAGGGGAAAATAGGTTTATTATACTTGAATGCTTAATAAAAGTCTAGAAAAGTGTGAAAGTCATTTACAAAACTTTACAACACCTTTACAAGACATCAATAAATGGATTTTATTTAGTTTTCAAGGGCCCAAGACCTAATGTGGATGTGTAAAACACCCCACAACACTAGACCAAGGTGACATTAAGTCCAAAAATCTACCAAAGGGAGCTGAACAAGCACAAAAATGGCTAAGGACCCTTTTTTTGACGTTACAGTGTTCAACAACACTTCTATTTTCATTTATATTTAATCCAAATATTTTCTATTTGGTTGATATCTTCATGTATTATGGAGAGCTGAGCGGGAGTGCAAAGCAAGAAGAAGAAAATTTCTTTTTTTTTTAATTACTAAAGGGGAAGGTGAAGACAATCATAATCCTGATGCAAATGGGGTTTTTTGGCCACTATTTTTCTTTCATTTGGTTGCACAACTTGTGGGATTGGCTCGGTGTTCTAGAATATTGGAGTGTTAGAGAGCAAGGGTGATGGTGGAGGAAATAGCGTCTGGATGTAGTTCTCTTGCATTGGTTTTTGTCTATGCTAATGGTATCACTCAATCTTTTGTTGTCAAATGTGTTTAGGTTTGATTTGCGTGCCTGCCATTTTTTTTGGCAATGGTTTGGATGCTAAGGATGACTCCCCTATTTTTGGGGTCTCCTTTATCCATCTAACCCTTGATGGTGTTGGAAAGGGTGTTGTAATTTCTATGTTGGGAGGTCTATTGACCATGTTGGTTTGGGAAACATTATAGTTGTTGGTGGAAACTCTAAAATTATGGATGGTTGGGTGACCCTCTTTCCTTCCATTGTTCTGTATGTTTCACCTTCCTTGACGTTGGGAAGGTTTGGTGCTTTTGTGGCCATGCTGGGTTGGGTCACCCATTCATTACTTCATTCCTCCAAGAATGTTTTCTTGAGGTCTATAGTTTTTCTATGGACTTCCTATGTTTTTTTCCCTTACTCTTGTGCAAAGAGAGGTGAGATTTGGTGTGGACATAGTGGTTTGTCTTCTACTAATTCTAAGGTTGAAGGTGTGGTTTTTCCCCCTTCTGATGGCTCTATTTTTTGGGTGTATTTTGTTGTGGCTTCAAGGTTTTTTCCCTGTCTCTTCAGTGGCTCAAGGGTTTCTCCCATGTCTATGGGGGTTCAAATTTTGGTGTAGTTTATCCTTTTTTGGGGGTTTTCTATGCTTTTGGAAGGTGTTTACATGGGTTGGTTTTCTTTAGCTCTTATTTTTTCTAAGTATTCTTTTTAGTTTTAGGGTGAGTTCTTTACTCTAGGGAGGTGGGTTTTTGTTACTTGTGTGAACCAAACTAATCTATTCTTGTGGTTCCCCTCTGTTAGTTCCTTGTTGTAGAAGTATTTAGTGGGGGTTGCCTTAAAAGATCCTTTGAAAATCCTTTTTTAGGCTCCCTAGGTGGTTTTGAAGTTAAAGGGTACTATTGTTGCTAGTTCTATTGTTCTTACTTTCTTCCTTGTCCAACTTATTCTAACTTCTTTTGAGGTGGAGCTAGTAGATTTGGTTGAAAGTAGTGACCTTCTTCAGTTGGTCCCCTTTCTTCCTTCTCTTGTTGAGGTGGAGATTGGTTTGGCTAGAAGGGATTGGTGGTGTTGTAGTGGGGTTTCTGACTTTTTTTGGTCCATCTACTTTGGGATATGTTAGAGTGTCTGCAAGGGGTTTTCTACTCCTTGCTCAGAGTTATTATTTTCTCCTACTATGGTGGAGATTATATAGTGTTGGGTTCCTGTTCTTGACCCTTTAGTAGTGAGTTTTGGCTTTATTAAGTTGTTGGCTTCATCTAATTTTGGAATTTGTTGGCTTTTGTTGGTTTTGGCCTATCTGAAAAGGCATATTTTTTGAGTTGGTTTCTTGCTATTGCTGCATTTTTTGTTGCAATAGGTTTCTATTACTAGTTCCATGCTCTGGTCAAAAGCATTGTTAGTGTATTATTCTTTTTATGCTCATTTTTGTTGAGTCTCACTCTCTTTTTTCTGTTGACTCAATTTTTGCGAGTCACCTCTCTCTACTTCTATGGTTTTTGTGTAATGGGCATGAGCCCTTCTCATTTTCATTTAATAAAAAATCTAGAACCTTGAGATCCAAATAATCTACTAAGATCTTCCCAAAATAATATCACATTTTTAAATGATCAATTTGGTGCAAGTAAGCAATGTAAATTAATTTTCCCATTCAAATGAAATGTAGCCCCATCACTACAAATTATAAAAACTTATTTCTCAAATTAAAATTATTTATATTTATTTTTAAAATTTTAAAATTATATATAATATCATTTATATCTATGCATGAAAAATCCTAATCACTCCATTGGTATTATCAATCCATAACATAGATTAAGAGGTCTCTAAAATAAATACTATGTACAACTTATTATTAAACAAATAAAATTCAAGAATCATTTTACCAATTTATAAGTCAAAAGTGGACCACACATCTCTGAAGCCTTGCCAAGATGTGATTTTAAACAAAGATCATTTTTTACATAACTCATGCTAGTAATAATTTATAAATAGAAACCTCAAAGTAAAGTTTGATTCATATTGCTCCTTGCAAATATTGATTCTTCTTGTGCCCTTCACATTAATATTTTATTTTATAAGTTATTTTGTAACAAATTAATCATCAAATAATAACAATATCTTCAAAGGATTTTTTGTTTTTATTTTGATCGTCATTAGCTTTCTAGATAGTTTTTTCAATTTTGTTTAGAAATGAGAAAGATATCATGATTCTAATGATACTATATTAAATTTTCTAGGAACTACTTTCAATACCCAACATTGGATTTGAATTTCCAATAATAATGTATGTGCCCAACAATGATGAAACACCCAAAATAGTATTTAAATACCCAAAAGAAAAATTTAAAATTCTCATCAATAACAAAATGTATAACCAACAAATTTTCTATACCTATATATGCATTAAATTTTGAATATTTATGCCTACATACTCTTGGAAATGAGTGACAAGAATAAAATAGTTTGAATGCCTTAGAAGTAGTATCATAACTCCTTTACATGATTGAAATTTTTTTATAGAAAAAAAAACAAATATGCTCTAATACCATATTGAAATGGTGAGAAAAGTCAAAATATTACATCATGGTTGCAACTAATAATGAAATACATCAAATCTAGTTATGAAATTGCATTATATTATGACTTATAAATCCTTTCCCACATAAAATTTCTAAAAATTCCTAAATGGGAAGTCACTTAACTACATATTAACAATATTTATTAATAAACTAGTTACATTTACTATTTATTTTTGTAGTTTAGAAAAAAGTAACCCTTTTTTATATTTAATTTGGGAATAATTGAACCACCAAAAATGATACAAATTAGGGAAGGAGGATTCCCCAATAGGAACCTAGGGGCTAGGTTAGGAAATAGCTCTATTTCACACTAATGATGTTTTTTTGGTGAGTTTATTCAAAGGGTTGAGGGTTTGGAAATGGGTGTGATGTGTGTGCCTAAATGTTACAATGTAATGAAACAAATAAACTATTAAATGCAAACTAAAATAAATGTAAACTATATACGATGCCCTAATAATGACCTAAAATGTATGCCATTTGTAAAGAAACTGGAAGAGACAGAAATGGTGAACCTGGAAACCAAAGGTTGAAGAAGAGAATCTCTAGAATCTTTTAGAATCTATTGAAAATCCTCACTAGGACACTTACACTAGAATGGGCGACCTAGTCCTCTTCTCGAGAAAATTTTCTAGAATAGATTTCTGGTAAAAGGGTATCCAAAGACACAAAAACCACTTTTAAGGCCTAGTACAGGGACTAATTCACCAATGATGGTGACCTAGTCCTCTGGGAGCTTCAGGAGTTTCGAGGTTGGAATTTGTAGGTGCCCACTTGTACTTTTGTTTCTGACAGAGACCCATGTCTAAATCTTCATAAAACAACCTCCAAGTTGTCTTTTAGCTTCTTCTAGGGTTTGTTGACTTGGAATTTTGTGGATGGAATGATGACACCTTTTTAACACTTTTATACTTGACTAATCTGCATACAAACTTGCAAAGCACACATGCAAAGAGAAGGAAAAGGTTAGGGTTAGAGAATAGGGCTTTTCCTTAGTCAAACCCCATGATGGTAATCAAACCCAAATGAAATAGAATAAAAAGGGAAAGATGATTGAATAGCATGCAAGTACAATCACTCACCAAGCCCTTATTGAAGAATTCTGAAGATATGCAAGAATCAGCTCTAATGGATGATGTCTAAAATGCTAAGTGCTTGAATGCTTGCTTGAGAATATAGGTTTCTTGTGAATGCAAGAGTTTATGAGTTCAAGAGATGATGATGAAGAAGGGGGGGAAATGAGGAGAAAAACCCTTATTTATACATATTGTGCCCTAATTCCTTGAAAATAACACATGATAGGCCGACCCTAAGGTTTTGGAGGAAAATTCCTGTTAGAGTTTTGTTTTAATTTTCAATTTTATGCCAAAAGGGACTAGGCCGCCTAAGTTGGCAACCTAGTCCACTTGAAAAAATTCAAGTGGTGGTCAAGAATTAAAAGATGTTTAATGATGTTTAACAGGGTTGTCTCCTAAAACACACTTAAGTTAGGCCTTAAAGTACATTAAGGGGCCAATTTAACATAAGAAAGTGTTGAATTAGTGATGACAAGCCTAGGAAAGTGTAAAAATGTATTACAAAACCTTACAACACTTTGGCACAAGGCTGGGAAAGAGGAAAAAAGGGAACCTTTTAGGTGAATAATATTAAAAGGGTCTTAGAAAAGTGGGAAGATATGTTACAACACTTCACAACACCTTTATAAAACACCATTAGGTTTTTATTGATTTGGAAGTGTTCAAGGCCTAATGTGAATGTGTTGGCCACATTAAAACATTAGATCAAAGCAAAACTAGGCCAAGATCCAAGGGAAAAGGCCCAAATGAGTGAAAAAGTGTCAAGGTTACGCTTTTTGGCGACACATTTAGCCCCGACTTTAGTGAGAGGATGAAATTGCTTC
This sequence comes from Sequoiadendron giganteum, assembly GCA_007115665.2. Taxonomy (NCBI): domain Eukaryota; kingdom Viridiplantae; phylum Streptophyta; class Pinopsida; order Cupressales; family Cupressaceae; genus Sequoiadendron; species Sequoiadendron giganteum. The sequence continues at coordinate 368,854,121 of CM021102.1, forward strand.
AAACTCACACTAAAGTAGTTGAGAAATGCATATCGAGAGGGATCCATTGTATTCATGCTAGTAAGGTGAGATGGCTATAATCAAGAGTGATGATCTAGCCCCTAGGATCAAGATCCCATGGAAAAACCAAACATAAGCACAAAAGATCACACAAAGAGTGATGTGAAAGAGTGAAGAGAGAGGGCAATTTGGATCAAGCTTTGACCATTTGTCCAGCTAATTTTGGATCAGATCTAGGTTGTTTGTCCAAACGGAAGTGTACTCACTTTTGGGCAACAAGTTTTTGAGTTGTTCATTGAGTGAGAAGGCCCAAAAGGTGAGAAACATATGACTGGTATGTACCCACACACACAGGTGGCTATGGGGAAATTCGTGCCACTAGTTCGGCTTCCTGCCTAACCCTACCAAAGTTATACCTCTTGATAACTTTGATAAGGTGCCACAAAAGAAAAGGGTTTGTGGTTCATGAGGCAAGAAAATATGCATCTGCTTGGATCTCATGAACAAGTACAAGATGGAACTACCTGCATGCAATTTGTTTTATGCAAGGTGGCCATATATGCAAAAATGAAAAAAATACAATATGTAAAATGAAAAAGGTAAAATGAAAAAGGGATGTTCAAAGGAGTCGTATTTAGTTCATGTGAGGTCTTTGACTTAGGGAACATTGTGTCTAATTTATCCAAGAGAGGACCAATCAAAGAATAGGAAATTCACAACTTAGGGGATGCATTGTGTTGCATCAGACCACTAAGAGGAATGTAGTATGCTAAGATAAATCACACTTATGAAGGACATTACGCCCAATGTCATCCACAAAGTGAGAAATTCATCATATGAAGTAATAAGGCTACACTAGGAACCAAGGACAAAGAAAAGTAAATGCAAAATGAAATAATGAAAATGTATGCCCCCACTTTAAAGGAATTGCTACACACCATTTTGTGAGTTATTACTTTAAAGTAGAGAAATGAAAAATAAAAAATAAAGAAAAGGACATGAGAGCCAATCTTGGAAAGCCCTATGCTAAGTGATATTTTTCCAATGGAGGCTACATCATGTAAGAGAAAAGGAAAAAGAAAAGAGAAAATGGGGTTTCCCCCAAAATGAAAAACATGAAACACATGAGGGATCTATGGAGTTGGGGTCAGTATGTTCATTGCTGCAATGTTTGTTTAGAGATTACAAAACTATCATCATTTCCCCAAATACATAGAACTGGAAGAAGGGCACAAAGAGAGCGAAAACAAACAAAAATAAAGAGTTTTTTTGGGTCAACATGGAAGATAAATAGGATGTCTTGACGCTTTGCATCATCCCCGAAAGGAAAACAAAAGAAAAAGGAAAAGAAAAAGAGATCCCTTTTTGAGTCAACATGAAGGAGACATTATAGTCTTAATGCTTTGCATCATCCCCAAAAGGATAACAAAAGAAAAAAGAAAAGGAAAAGGGCCTTTTGGGTCAACATGAAGGAGACATTATGGTCTCAATTCCTTGCATCATCCCCAAAAGGAAGGTGGAAGCAAAATCAAAAGAAAAATAAAAAGTGAAGTCACGACATAGAGAAGAATCAAGGTACACATAGAAGAATGTCACAAAGAGAGAATATCAAACATAATAGTATGGGGGAAAAACATCACACATAGGCAAACACAAGACTAGTAAGACAAGTGTAATTCAACCGTTAAGCAAGTCATCTACCTTCCAATCTCAGTGGTTATAATCTGGAGGTGGACAACCAAGCTAAGAGACAAGGACAAATGCATTACTAGGAGAAGGCTAACAACTTCTTGCCCACATTGAATGCAAGGCAAGAATGAGCTGAGCAAGGTGATGGGAAGGATCATGTAATAGTGAGAAGAGAATGTTCCACAACTATTACATGATAAGGTGTAGGAGAGTAGTTTGTGGTTTGAGGGGGTAGCAATTATCACCATCAAAGTGGTACTTGCTTAGTATCTCTCACAAATGATGACACTCATCGCTTCTATGGCCAAGAACATGATGGTAGGCACAATGTGGTACATTAGAATCTTTAGGATATATCACCAACCTATTACGAGGACATAATGTAATGAGACCTTTATTCAAGAGTATTTTTAATTTTTGCTCACATTCAGGTGGTGGATAAAGAGGAAGTTTGAGCTTCTATAATTTGTATAGCCTCTTGCATCTGCTAAGTTCTCCAACTTTGAAAGAGGAGATTAGGGAAGGAGGTCCTAAGATGATCTTAGGATTGTCTGTGATGTTATTAGAAGATGGTGAGTGTTATTTAGGAAGGAGAAAATCCAAATTAGGAGGGGAATCAAAGATCATCATGCCATCATCATGAAGCCTATGAAATTCTCTAGGAGGCCTAAAGTCATGAGGAGGGTCTTGATAGCCTATTCCCTATGTATGTTCATCAGGGGATAATTTTTCATAAAATTTGTGGATTTTATGTTCATTTGTTGTCACCACCTTGTTTACTTACAATGATAAAACCTTTTCCATAGGTTTATTGAAGATTAATTAGAGGACAAGTTATTTGGTTAATGTAAAATGGTTGAGTAGTGATAGGCTTAGATGAACTAGGTTCACCTTGTATAAGGAACTTAGATGCATTATTTGTTTCAGGATAGAGATAACCAAATGTCTCTAGGGATGACATGTTAGGAAGCTCAGGTTATTTCATGGATGGATAGAAAGAAGAATTTTCTTCGAGATTGTCAAGGCATTCATTGAGGAACTGATTCATCCTAGCATCATCACCTCCAATGATGTCAATTTCATGAGGAGGAAATTCATTAGGAGTTGATTGAGCAGGAGTGGGTTCAAGGCCATTTGGATTAGTGCCAAAGGAACAACTTGACATGTCTACTAGGGATTTCAAGGACATCCAAAATTTTTGAAAGATAGCCATAGTGAAAGCAAACTAATTGCAATAAATTGAATGAAAGAGAAAATTTGGAAATAGAAACAAAAATGCAATTACAAAAAAAAAAAGTGCGGACAATGTTTTGAAAATGAGAAAATTAAAGTGTGAATGGTCCAAGTGGACTAAGTCGCTCTGTGTGGAGAATTAGTCCCAGCAGTGATATTTTTGACAATTTTCAAAAAAATTGACAATTTTCTATGATTTTTATGCTTTTCTGATGCAATATAGAATGGAAATGCAAATTTTTTGAACTTTTTCAATGTAAATGCACTGCGAAGTGCAAGATAACATGAAATTTTCACTAATGCACTTTTAAAAACCCTAGAATGTAAACAATGCAAAACCCTAATGAAATGCAAGCTTTTCCTTAGGATGAAATAGAAAAAACAAAAGTAAAAAGAATTTTTCTAAGGATGGGTTCACCAAAATGAACCACCAAAAATGAATACAAATTAGGGAAATAGGATTCCCTAATAGGAACCTAGGGTTTTTCACCTACGGGCTAGGTTAGGAAACAACTCTCTTTCACACTAATGATGTGTTTTTGGTGAGTTCATTCAAAGGTTTGAGGGTTTGGAAATGGGTGTGATGTGTGTGCCTAAATTTTGCAATGTAATGAAACAAACTAACTATGAAATGAAAACTACAGTAAATGTAAACTATATGCAATGCCCTAATAATGACCTAAAATGTATTCAATCTATAAAGAAACTAGAAGAGATTGAAATGGTGCACCTGGAAACTGAAGGTTGAAGAAGAGGAGCTCTTGAATCTCCTGGAATCTGTTGAAAATCCTCACTAGGACACTTATGCCAAAATGGGTGACTTAGTCCTCTTCCCGGGAAACTTTTCCAAAACAGGTTTCTGGTAAATGGGTATCCAAAGACACATAAACCAATTTGTAGGCTTGGTACAAGGACTAATTCACCAATGATGGTGACCTAGTCCTCCTATATCTTTCAAGAGTTTTGATGTTGGAATCTATAGGTTCCCACTTATACTTTTTTTTCTGACAGAGACCCGTGTCTAAATCTTCAGAAAATGACCTACAAGTTGCCTTTTAGCTTCTTCTAGGGTTTATAGACTTGGAATTTTTTGGATGGAATTATGACACCTTTTTAACACTTTTATCCTTGACTAATCTACATACAAACCTACAAATCACACATGCAAAGAGAAGGAAAAGGTTAGTGTTAGAGAATACAGGTTTGTCTTAGTCAAACCCCATGATGGTAATCAAACCAAAATTAAATAGAATAAAAATGGAAAGATGATTGAATAACATGTAAGTACAATCACTCACCAAGCCCTTATTGAAAAATTCTGAAGATATGCAAGAACCAGCTCCAATGGATGATGTCTAAAATGCTAAGTGCTTAAATGATTTCTTGAGAAGATAGGTTGCTTGTGAATGCAAGAGTGTATGAGTGCAAGAGATGATGAAGAAGAAGGGATGAAAATGAGAAGAAAAACAATTATTTATACATACTATTCCCTAATCTCCCAAAAATAATACATGATAGGATGACCCTATGGTTTTGGAGGAAAATTACCATTAGAATTTTGTTTTATTTTTGAATTTTATACCAAAAGTGACTAGGTCATCCAAGGTGGCGACCTAGTCCACTTAGAAAAATTCAAGTGGTGGTTGAGAATTTAAATATGTTTAATGATGTTTAATGGGCTTGTCTCCTGAAACACACTTAATTCGAGCCTAAAAGTACATTAAGGGGCCAATTTAACATAAGAAAGGGTTGAATTAGTGATGACAATTCTACGAAAGTGTGAAAATGTATTACAAAACCTTACAACACTTTGGCACAAGGCTTGGAAAGAGGTAAAAAGGGGTTGTTTAGGTGAATAATGTTGAAAGGGTCTTATAAAAGTGGGAAGATGAGTTACAACACTTCACAACACCTTTGTAAAATACCATTAGAATGTTATTTATTTGCAAGTTTTCAAGGCCTAATGTGAATGTGTTGGCCACATTACAATAATAGATCAAAGAAAAACTAGGCCAAGATCCAAGGGAAAAGGCCTAAATGAGTGAAAAAGTGTCAAGGTTAGACTTTTTGGTGGCACAATAATTAATACTAAAATTTACTCAATTATGCCTAGATTTAGTGTTGTAATGTGTTTTACACATTCACACTAAGTCTAGGATCCTTTTAACTAAAATGTACTTAATCAAGTGCCTTATTTAGGGTGTTGTAACGTGTTTTATTTCACTTTCATGATAATCTAGGGTTTCATTTATTAATTGAAGTTAATTGAGGTTAATTCACCCCGTTAATTCAAATCTAAGCCCTCTTATTTTCATTTCTCAAGGTTTTATCCTGACACCCATTAATAATATTGCATTACATTTACAATGGCAATGTTGAAGTCCTAGAAATCTATGCTAGGACCCATTCGCCCAAGGTGGTGGATGGCTCCTCCTAACCTAGGACACCCCTTTTTTAGCATATTTGAGGTGGGTTTTTTATTTTATTTCATCCCCTTGAAGCTAGGTCCTAGAAAGTTATGGTGGGACCCATTTTCCCATGTTTGTAAATGGGTCCTCCTTACCTAGGACACCCCTTTTTGAATTTATTTGTGGCATGTTAGTTTGTGTTATTTGAATTTTAGGGTTTAATCTCAAATTATTTATAAATATAAGGTTATTTGGCCTAACCTTGAACTAAAGAAGATAAGAAAGCTATGAGTCTAAAGATTTTCCATGAGATCAAGCATTCACATTCAAGAAGCAAGCAATAGTGAAGTGTTGGAGTAGGATTACAAGTCTTTAAACTCATTTTGTTATTAAAGATCAAGTATTATTGAAGGATTTATGATAGATTCCTATGGAGAATCATGATGGATTCTAGGTGTTGGTAGATGCACAAGACATACAACCAAGCCTAAGGAATTTTTTGCTAAGTGATTCCATCTTCTATGATCATCTTACTTGTAGCCAAAAGAGAGGTATATTTAGATTTGTGACCTATTGAGAGAATTTGGGAGCTTCTATAGAAGGTCACTTGTATTTTTCACATTTCATTTAAGGGTTCTATTCTAACACAATTGAATATGATTTCCTTTACATTATTAGGGATCTTAATATTAGGTACACTTAAGGTTAAGATTGCACACACATTACATGTTTCATATTTTCATTCATCATCAAGGTTTAATTACCAACTTGGGGTTTGACTAAGGAAAACCCTATCCCCCAACAAGCTTAAAAATTTGTTTTGCAAGTTATTAGAAAATCTGGATCCGAAGGTAGGAGTTCCAAGCTGTAGGGAAGGAGTGAAAACCTTGAAGTTGAAGATCAAATTCAAAGTTTTTTAGAGGACCTAGCAGGACCCATTCGCCTTTGGTGGTGAATGAGTCCCTATTTGGGTTTTGGGGCAGTAGACCTTTACACTTTGCAAACTTCATTTCCAGATTTAGAGCTCTTCAAACAAGTGTACCTAGACCCATTCACCTTAGGTGGTGAATGAGTCCCTATTAAATTTTTAGAACAACAATATTTGTTTAGGAGCACAGTATTCCCTACTCTTTGTTTTACAAGAAAAGTTACAATTTCTTTCTGTTTTATGTAAGATTCATGCATTATATGTGATGGACCTAGAATTAGGGTTGGTTTACTAGTTCAATTTCTTCTCCCCAAATTTTGATTAAGCTCACCACCCCATCCTTGTATAAAGGAGATATTGCAAAATCCTAAATCTTGACTTAATTCACCTCTTAGGTTGATAGTTATTTCAAAGTTTTATATCTCATTTCTTGAGTGAAACTATAGTGAAAAAGAGGGTTATACATCATAGACACCTTTTTCGATGTTTCAATTTCTTTATTAACTATTAATATTTTCTAGTTATATTAATATGTAATATTCCAACAACTTTAAATAACTTGCTTGTTATTTTTTCCCCAATTCAAGCTTTGAAATGAGTCACTCCCCTAAATTTTTGAGAAGAAATATATATCCAGAAAAAGTAAGCATAATTTATGGTGTATGTTCAATACTGAGGTCTAATAGAACTATAGTGTATCATGTAGTTCATCATTTACTCCAAAAAAATATTCTTTCATTTACCCATACAATTATGCTATGTATTATATGGAAGTATGAACTACAAATTAATCCCATCTATAATGGTAAACTAAACAAAATGATGGATAGCATACTCAAAACCACTATTACTATTCAAGTCCTTAATGAATTTTCTTAAATATTTCATTTTAATTTATAATTTTTTAAATCCTTAATTTAATCAAAGAAATTAATCTTCTACAAAATAATGTACACCAAATTAAACATTAATTTTTTATTTTTTTTAACTAGTTTCAATACATATTTTAAATTGTTTAAAGATGTGGAAATAGACTAGCCATGTCATAATGAACCAACTCTAGTATTTGTGAAGCTCTCCATTGCCTTCTTTTGTCAAAATCATATTCAATATTCTTACCAATGATGTATCCCTTATAGACACCATCAATAAAGTGAATTAAAGTAAATCCTATAACCATACCCTACTAATGGACCTATTTTAATAGTGCCAATTAATATGGCCAAATTAATCAATTCATAACTTACTTCATTATAATAAATGAGTAAAGATATCAAGTTAGTGTTGATGATATGGTCTCCCCAATTATATTATATAGCCACTTTGCATCTCCTTAGTGACCTATAAATCAAAAGTAAACTCAAGTTATCTTAGAAAAAAATGAGTGAGTGATTTTAAAAACTAATAACAAATTAGTTGACATTTGGGTACACAAATAATATACTAAAATATGTAATCATCCTCATAAAGATATCCTCTACCATATACTATAAGAGTGACATCACAATAAAAATGGTCAATATAGAACAAGGATCTAAATATCTAAACTCATCATGAGATTCATTCAGGTCATGTGAAGCACCTAAAACAAGAAACCAATTTGATAGTGAATATTAAACTCCTATAATGGTGTTTCATTTTCCATTTTATTTTTCTTAATTTTTTTCCTTTATCTCATGTGAGCTATAATTTATTAATTCAAGAACATTGATGTTTATCTTCATAGAATAGTGTTAAGTCCAGTTTATTTATTTCTTTAAAAAAAATCATCATGAAAAATCCTCTTACAATAGGAACATGTGAGCTAATATTTCTTAAAGTAGTCACCTTTTGAACAAGACATCTCAACAGTTTCTTTTACAATAATAATATTTTGATCATTTCTCTCTTTCTTACTTTTTTATTTTTTATCATTATTACATTATTATTTATGTTATTGTGTCTCAATAACCTAGAGGACTTTAGAGTTCACATATAGACTAGCTTATGATGCTTCCCAATGAGGGATACTGTAAAGTCATCTAAATATTATATAATGAGCTAAGCTCGTCAAGAACCCTTAGTAGCATGTTTGCTATAGATAAAGAACTAATAGTCAAAACCAAGTTTACAGAGAATATGAAGGACCAAATACCTATCTTTATTTTCAATTCCACACTATTGTAACGATCATCTCAGTAATTTCAATTTAGTGAAGGTATCTTGTATAGTGTTAAAATTTTCTAGGCTCAAGATAATAATATTATTATCCAATTGATGGCCTCTAATGGAATGTTATGTCCCATTTAGAGTGTAAAGTTTGGTTCCAATCTCATTAGGATCATTTTTAGATTCAATGTGAAAGAGAGGATTAGGATATATAGACAAACTTAATTTTATATGAGATTCATCACATTTACTATTAAACAAATTTGGATTGTCTACAATTAGATAGTGTTTATATGTAAACCTTCTTTTGTTATTTTTTTTACTATTTTATATTTTGATTCATACTAGTTTTATTATGTAAGCAAAGGAACTTAAAAATGACCTACAATGTATAAAGAAATGATTTTTGAAAAGATTAAAAAGAAGAAATAGAAAAATATAATCTATTTTGCTAGTTCCTTAAATAACCACCCATCAATATCAATGCTTGAAATTTTATGATTAGTTTATATTACAATGTTACTACAAGATTTACATAGTTTTAAAGGGCCCAAAAGTGGAAAGAATATTGAAAATATAGCTCAAGTAATTAATGAGTAGAAATAGAGAATACAAGTGTGGAGTAAAAATTAAAATATACATTATGAGAAAATTATATTGAAAAGAGATTTTATTTTCATAAGTTAATGCTTTCCAAAAGTCTCAAATTGGTAACTATACAAAAATTTATAAGAAAAGTTTAAATTGTTGAAACCCAAAACATTAAATAAAAGAATCGTTACACTAGTATGAATATGATCAAATATTTCCTCATTTAAAATATGAATATTAGAAAGATACATTTTATTGATGAGAAAGATAATTTCTTAAATCAATAAAGAAAATATATTTTATTGATAAGAATAAGGTTGTTGAAGTTAGGTAAGATGAAAATCTCATGGTATATAGGTAATGTTAAGGAAGCTTGATGACTATGAGAGGGAAAAATACATAAGTGTGGTATATTATCTATTATTTTGTAAATTGGTGTAGGTTACCCATGAGGGTATTGACATAGTCCGTAAGTTCTCACACCACTAAGCCTTATGAAGGATAACAAACCTTTTTGGGTAGGTTATGAGTCCCAAGGGGGTTACAACCATTGCTAAAGTATATGCACATTTCTAAGATGGATTAAACCTAAAAAATTATTTATTTTGAATCCTTAAAACATGTGTATTATGGTATGGAATTGGAGAGGATATATGACATTCTTGGGAGCTTTTGTAACCCAGCTACACATTCTAAGAAAAGGAAGGAAAATTCTATATAACAATAGGTTTTTTGGGCCTTTGAGATATATCAGAAAGGTTCAGTTGGTCTAAATTTTCCTTTGACAAAATCTATTTATCCAATCCATGTCAAAACCCTATTTTTAAGCTAGTTTTTTCAAGTCTAATTTTAGTGAAAAAAATATGGAATTATCAAAAAATTAAGATAATTATATTTTTTTAAAACCACCTATATCTTATAAAATATAGTTTTAAAACACTAGGTTTTTAAATTTTCTCTCAAACCTTTGTTATTCTATAGATCATTCTATTATTCAAGAGGATATCATACTAGGTGTTTAGAAATTATACAATAAAATTGATTAATTTTTTCTATCTCACACAAATCAAAACTAAAAGGTATCGATCACCATATTCTATACAACCATGCTTGAGTCTATTAAATTTATGAAATACTACAAACTAATGTAATAAATTTAGAAACTAAGAAACTATGAGTATTAATGAGCTAGGATAAAAATAAAATACAAAGTTAGAGTCAAAACATAGAAATGAAAAATCTCCAAAGAAAATATAGCATCATGATACCTTAAAGAACATTAATTAAATAAATGAAAATATAAATTATGAGAGTGTCTATATATAAACTATGTGAGACATAAGATATAGAAAATAAAATCAATATAGAGTGTTTACCCAAACAAACTATGAAGCAAATTTTGCCTTCGTCTTTTGATTTTCGGATTTATGCTTTTGAGATTTGGTAGGATCTGTGCAAAAAGAAAGTTTGGTTATGAAAAGTGTGCAATGTGTCACATGGTGGCTATGCACATCTTTTTATCTCTTTCCTTTCAAGAGAAATTCAAGTCACATGTCAGCTCAGCAAAGAGTTTCTCAACAATGATTTTCACAAATATGAGAATACCTGCCTGCTCAACACGTCATCTCTTTGTTGTGAAGAAGTTGTGATTTAAGGAGCTTTCTCTTTGAATTTTTTTAGAGTATTCATTCTCTTTGGTTTTCAGGAGAAAGATCTAAGTCGACGCTACCAAGCCATGTGATTGATCGGTCAACAAGTCTTTTTCCAAGGCTATTTTCTAGGATCTGAGCATTTATGGAAGGAAATATTTCTAAATATCTGAGAGATATTAATGCAGCAAATGAGAGTTGATGAGAAAATATTTCCATGACCTAATTAAAGATCTATGATCAAATTGTGAGCTATCAAGTGTAGACATCTAGTAGTAATTACTTATGGTTAGAGGCAGCGTTTCTCTCTCCTTTTGGCTATAAATTTGAGACAAAAATAGAAGAGAAGGGTTCCTGAAGTTTTAGGTTTTGGAAAGAAATTCTTTAGTTTTCCATAGTTATAAGAAGTATTTTAATTAAAGTTTGCAGAACACTTCTTCACTCCGGTATGATATACAACCACTACCTGCCTTAGGTTTAAGTGGTCCTAAGGAAGTTCGCCTCACCCTATGTTGGGGCTTGTCAATCTCCTCACAAGGGATATACTTTCTGAGAGTGTGTCTAACCCGACTTTTGTTGTATGCTAATGGAATACTGCCTTTCATCTCCCCAACCAATTTGGCACATTGCTTCTAAGTTTGTTCATAGTTGGGGTTAAAATTCCAAAGTTGTTTCCAGCACTGCTTAGGGAACCCTCCGAACCAAGGGACGACCGAATGGTTTTTAGATGACCTCGCCCTAGCCCACTAATGGGATGCTCTCAGCTAAAATAAAGTGGATAGTGCAGAATGCCCGCCATCTATGGACTTTCCATCACGTCTATGTTCTCTCACTCCTTTCCCTATCAGATTCGAGGGGTTTACCCTACTATGAGGGATAGGGTATAACCCCTACACTTGATAGCTAGTTGGGATCCCCTCCCCTAACGTGCACATTGGGACCTAGGGACTTTTCGATCCTAGAGGAGGGCCACTATAGGATACATGCCACAATGTTTAGTTGTGTACTCTCCCCAGCCCCACGCTATGGGAGTGATGTACAACTCTTCCCCAAGCACCAATTCATCAGATTCCGTCTCTCTCAAGGAGAGAAGTATAGCCCGTAAACCTGAGAGAGTTAATAGTGAGGCCAGAGATGTTGGACATCATTGCTTTGTTTGCCCTATCCCCAAGGCCTAATCGGTCATCATCTTTAGTTAGGCTGACAATGGTATCTTTTTTTACTCAAACTATTGTCAGATTGGAATCCAACCTCTGTTTTAAAGTTCATTTAATATTTGAAGTACAAAATATTTGGGAGAAACATTTGAAACTGTGCATGATATGTCCTTTGTCAATGTTTCCTTCTTAATATCTTCATTCAAAATAGAACATTGCATCTAGCTTAATCTGAATAGTTTAAATATTTGATTTCCATGTTGTAGGCTTATATGATAAGGTGATATCCTGTAGAAATTAGATTATGTCATTGAATTTCTCTATTTTCTTTAAAGTTTATTATTTCTTCATGTCATGTTGTATTAAGAGAAAGAGTTTATGTAGCTTTTGAATATTTTCTATTAACTCTTGGAACTTCTATGCTTGATCAAATCTTAATGAACATTTCTTGTAGGTAGATTTAAATGACTACATTGTGCTTGTATCTAGCCTCTATTGTTCATTCTCTTCCCAAAAATGAAGGGTTGTGGCATTTTGTGTCTATTATATCTTTCATAGAAAAGGATTTTGGTTTTGAAATGTTGTAAAACTATTGGCACATCACCACTTTTCATGTTTTATGTTTACATTTATTTCTACCTTTTTTCCCAAACTTAGATAGGAGTTAGATTTCTATAAAAATCTTGGAGGTATTCAGTCAGGCATTGATTAGTCCCCCACTCATTGAATTTCCCATGAGACTAAAAAAGAGGTGCAAGTTTTGATGATCAACAAAAAAATTTTGGCATGCCTAGTGGGACATGGGTTTTCTGAATGTCTAATTAGAAGTCTAAAATATTTCTTAAATTAGGCCAAGGAAAGAATCTATAAGTTTCATGCCTAGATTCCAAATAAGAACATCTTGAAAGGGCCATTTCCACTACTCCCAGTTACCCTCTTCGGTACCTAGGAGAACAAGATTTACAGGTTCTGTATTTGCTTGTTAGAAGTAGTAGAGCGAGGAGTAAGAGCCTAGAATTTAGAGCTTTATCTACTCTGCCTGGAGGCCGAGTTTCCAAATAAGAATACCAGTTTACCCTATTCATAGGAATATTTTCTCCATGGCTCATGTACCCCCTCCTACTCCTAGAAATTTTATAACTTAGGACAACGGTATTCTTCTACAGCCACCTTCTCCCCTAGATGTCTAGCTCGCCATACCCGCTAATGCTCTCAAGGCTATTCCAAAATTTTCTAGGGAGGATTTTGAAACTCCTTCTAAACACCTCCAAGACATAGTAGAGGTATGTAGGGTGCACAACATAGTAGAGGAAAACATTGCTCTAAGACTATTAGCAACCTCATTCAAAGGGAAGGCTCAATATTTGTATCGATCTTTAACATTCGGTGTTAGGGTTAGAAGGTAGATATCTAACAAGTTAAATGCAGATTTTATCAATAAACCAAGAAATAAAAACACACAGAAAATTATAACACAAAGAATTTAACGTGGTTCACCCAATATGGGCTACATCCACCAAACCACAACCATCCAATGATTTTATTATCTAGTGAAAAACATATTACAATATTGTGAATAATGCCATGCTACAACTCCCCATCCCGACCACTTATAACAAGCTTTTAGAAGCTTCCAAAAATTAGGGTTTATAAAGTTGTTTTTTTTCTTTTTCGGTGATGAAGCGAAAAAAGGCGAGGATACATGAAGAGTGTACAATACTAAAGAGTGTATAGTATAGCATGATCAGCCGCCACATACCAACATTCATCTCTATCAACTAATGGGATCAACTAGGAGAAAAGTTGTTTGAATGCCTTCTAGAGAAAGGAGATCATTCTTCAATATTACATCAATTAATCACCATCAAAAGAGCTCTGCAAGAAGCCATGAGTGACTTTAACACCAGGTTTCACAAAACTTGGTAGATGATCCCTGTGACTGGCTGACCTCAATCTATGATGGCATTTATGTTATACCTAAAGTCTTTCAATTCAGATACTACAGTGATCTAATAACCTTTATGGGAGGAGATATCTTACCTGACGCATATGATTTGGCAGTACATGCAAAGAATAGTTTAATCAATGTGGGGAAGCTTTCACCATGACCTTCAATGCCTGTATTTGCAGAAATTTTGGGTGGGCCCGAAGAGGAAGCTCCTCCAAACACTTCTACTACTCAAGTGATAGTTTCGGGTCCACCACAATCCATGTACATGTACCCCACCATCCATCCAAGCACATTAGGTTCTTCCTCTATAGTAGTGCATATCAATGATATGAAGAGCCTTATACAGTCCTTGCTAATGAGTTATCATCTAGTGGTAGTAGGCGGCCCCTCCAAAGTAACCCACTCAGACCTATCAAGGGGGAAGGCCATCCTATTAGAAGAGCACATACCAAGGACCCTCATGTCAGGGAGGTCAATAAGTAGTGTCTACAAACCAGATAGTTCCAATCACCATGTCATTTAAAATGGTTAAGGATAGCCAGAGCAAAGAGCTAATCCTAGGTTAGAACAACCTAGTGAAAGATGAGAATGCATGGTGCTTCCCATGCAACAATAGTCATATGCCCCAAAATTTCCCAAGGGAGAATATGCAACAAAAGATAGCATATCAAAGAAATAAAGGCACACTTCTAAATGTGGAAGGACATGAGTCCTCCAAAATGGAAAATGTCCACTTTAGGGTGTAAATGCAAGGAATTTCATTAGAGAAAGAGTTAGATATTGCAGCTAATCAAGCACTATTTTCATGGATGGAGGAAGAGGATGTAGTATTCGCAAATAAATCTCTAATGACTAGTGCTCCACAAGTAGAGTCAGCCTACAACACGAGATCCAAGAGAAGGCTCATAGGAGAATATGTGCAACAAGTTCTACCTCATCCTCAGACATGCCAACCACTACCATAGGAAAAACAACTCCTGTAGCCAATTGGTTGACCAACTCAGCAGTAGTGAATTCCACCATTACCCATGAAGGAGTTGGATAAGATGCCAAACCCATTCACAACGGATCATTTTCATCCAAAGCCAATGGAGATTCCACCATTTAAGCCCAAGGTTTAGCTAGTTGGAGAACTCAACATGGTGGATCAACTAAAGAAGGCACTTGCTAACATGTCCCTATGGGATGTTATATATATTCCTGAGAAAAATGAATTGCTTCAAGAAGCATTGAAAAATGAGTAACAAAGACCATAGACAGATGCAACTCCACCATGCAATCAAAGTAAAGATTAAGGACCCATGTTGGACCCTCAAACTCAAAAAATTGCAGCTTATACAAATGATGAGGGCAATGCAAAAGAGAAAGAGGTAAGCAAGCCAAAGCCCACACCTTTCTTTTTAACATTTATTGTGGGAGATAAAATATTTCATAATAATATGATTGATTCAAGAGCAAGTACTATGGTCATTCCAAAGCAAGTGGCTAATGACTTGATGCTTAAGTATGAGCCCCTTGAGAAGGGAATCATGTAGTTGAACGGAAAGAAGGTTCTGATTGTTGGTTAGATAAAAGAGTTGTTATTAACCCTCTTGTCATGTCTAAGCCAAATAGTCTCACAATAAGTAGTGGTGATAGACATTCCCCCGATCTTCGGGATGTGTCTTTCTAGATATTTTACTATAAAGCTTGGAGAATACTTGGCACTTGATTAGTCCCATCTAATATTGAGAACCAAGTATGGGGAAAAGATGGAGATCCTATCCGAATCTTTGCACCCTGAACACAACGGACAATGTAGTCTTATGTTTTGAAGTAGCACATACCTCCTCAAAATAGGATGGTTATTGCATGGAGATTCTGGAGGACAAAGAAGACACAAGTGATTAGACTCTCAAAGAGGAGGTTCTTATCAACCATTTCATCAACTCTAATCCATTTTCAAATTTTCATGCCACAAGACTAGGAATGTACATTATCTTTGATGATGATCTAACCTATCCGAAATTGATGAAGGATCAGGAGGAACATGATGATCCGACGAATAATTGTTTATTGACCTTACATTTTGGTGGTGCCAATGTAAAGCCAATTCTTGAGCAGGGGTCGAATTATTATCCCCAATAGGATCGAAGAACCTCAAGGCCTATCATTTTAAATTCTCATGCTCTAATAATGGTGCAGAATATGAAGCCTTGATCCATGATTTGATTCTTGCTAAGCAAATGGGTGCAAAGAGGTTGCAGAAATTAGGAGATTCTAAGTTGATTGTTAGCTAGGACCATGGGAAATCATTTGCTTATAAATACAAGAATGAGGTCATATAGACATTAGATATGTGATTTGATTAAGGGCTTTGAAGCTTTTAATGTGAAAGTCATTCTCTGATCCCAAAATAGTGTAGTTGATTGGATGGATTAAATCCGATCACAGTTTGAACTAGTCCCTGATTTGACAACAAAGTAGTTTCAATATGGATCATTGTCTGACCATCAATCCCTAACAATGATTAAAACTAGAAAGTGTTCAAATATGACACTTAAATCACCACCTTCATCCAAAATTCAGAAGGATTTTTTGACTATTCAAAACTAGGAGCCCAACCTCTCGAATAGTAGGTTATCTAGCTAAAAGGAAATAAGATCCCTTGAGGCTTAATTTCCCTTGAGAATCTTTTTGATTGTGAAGATGTCAGAAATGGAAAACAAAGGTTTACTATAAATGAAAAGGATTATGAGGAGCATGATGTCGGAAATGGTAGAAAGCTAAAAGTTAGAAGGAATTTTTTGTGGGAAGATAAAGAAAGGTTAAGGGATCTATGTTCTAGATATGATAGAGTTATAGCTTGGACCTATGATGATCTTATAGGATATAATCCCAACATAATTCAACATACCATTGAATTTGTAGAAGGATAAAAGCTAGTCTAAAAGAAGAAAAGGCCTATCAATATGAAGGTTGAGTCATTGATGGCATGAAAGCTCACCAAATTGATTGAGTCCTTAATAATTTACCCAATTAAGCACTCCACTTGGGTGTCTAATCTGGTACTGGTTCAGAAGAAAAATGGTGGCATTAGGCTTTGTGTTGATTTTTGAGATCTTAATAAAGCTTCGTTGAAAGATCACTACCCGTTGTCATCAATGGAGCAAATCCTACAAACTATGTCCGGATCAAATATTTTATCATTGCTTTATGGGTTTTTAGGGTACAACCAGGTATATGTCAAGGAAGGTGATAAACAAAAAATGGCATTTACTAGCAAGTGGGGAACATTTGCATATGCAAAAATTCCCTTAGAACTCTCAAATGTTGGTGCAATTTTTCAGTGAGCAATGGACATTGCTTTTAGAGGATTGATAAATTTGATCATTCTAATTTATTTGGATAACCTGATAGTCTTTTCTAAATCAAAATTTGATCATTTGACCATTTAGAACAAGTTTTCTAGAAGTTTCAACAGTTTAGGATTTATTTAAATCCCAAAAAATGTGTTTTCAGAGTACTTCAAGGTAAGCTACTTGGTTTTGTAGTATCCAAGGAGGGAATTGCAATAGATCCGAAAAGAGTGAGATCTATAATGGATTTACCCCTACCGTTGAATTAAAAACGGCTACAATCTTTCCTAGGGAAGATTAATATTGTCAACTAGTGCATTTTAGACTTTATAGGCATCACAAGACCTATCACGCTAATGCTCAAGAAGAACTTAATATTTAAATGGACCCCTAAGGGAAAAGTGGCTTTTGAGCAGATAAAGGTAGCTATCTATGTTGCTCTGGTATTGACTAACCTAGATTTTTCCGCAGACTTCTTGCTTTATGTATAAAGTGGTCAACATAGCATAGCTTTTTTGTTGACTCAGAAGGATGAAGAGAATAACGAGGAACATCTGATTGCATTTCACTCAAGAACCCTTAAGGGGTATAAAAACCAAGTACAACTTTGTAGAAAAGTAGGATTTTTCCATTGCTAAAATCCTTAAAAAATTTTGACACTTGGTGTCATCCAATAAAATTACAATCTTGGTTGCTCATCCTAGCATACGGGGATATATCACCAAAGGAGAGATAACCACGAAGAGGTCAAATTGGATCACCAAGATCCTAGAGTATGATGTTGACATCAGACCAACTAAGCTAGTTTAGGGAAGAGGTCTCTACAAGTGCCTTGCACAAGAATCAAGTTATAAAACTAAAGAGGAAATCGATCAAGTCTACTCAAATCAGTTTGAGTCCAACAAGTCTTGGGTGGGGGATCAAACTTGATATATCCAAAAGGGGCACTACCTAGCCAACCTTCCATTCCAAAAATGAAATATTATTGACTGCAAGGCACTATTTATGTATTAATTGAAGATACTTTATTTAAAATAAATTATGATGGTGTCATGCTCCAATGTTTAGATAAGCACTAGGCGGAAAGGGTTCTTAAGGAATTCCATAGCAGTCCCGAGGGTAGACGCTTCTCAGCCAAGACTACTACCTTGAACATCATGCGAGTGGGATATTATTGGCCCTCTATTTTTTTTCAACCACACCATCTAGTGTATAAATTTACTTAGTGCCAATTCTTTATCGGAAAAAGAAAAAAAATTGCCTTGCCCTTAAGTCCAATTTTAATTGAAGAACCTTTTGCTTAATGGGGTTTGGATTTTGTTAGAATGATAAATCATATCTTCAATGTTGGTCACAAATGGACCCTCATGGTGATTTATTACTTCACGAGGTGGATGGAGGCTATCTCCTTGAAAAATTCTATAGAGGTTGAGATTGTTAATTTTCTCAAATAGTTGGTGACTAGATTTGGTTCACCAAAAACTGTCATATCTGATAACGCTCGAGCCTTTGTACCATTTTGTTATAAAAATGCGATATACCTTAATAAATTGTCAAACTACTACCCACAAGTAAATGGGCTAGCGGAGTCCACTAATAAAAACCTAACTAGTTTAATTAAGCGTATTGGGTCTAAGCGACAAAGAGACTGGCACAAGAACCTATGGGCTGCTATGTGCATGGATTAGATCACACCAAAGTAGATCCTAAAGGCATATCCCTATGAATTAGTATATGGGAAAGAGGTAGTGTTACTTGTTTCCATGGAACTCCCCACTTTACAACTACTGGAATCCCTAGAAATAGAGGAAAGTAGTGGAATGGAAGTACAGTTAGTGGAGCTTCTCAAACTTGAGGAAGATAGAGAAAATACCTTTGGAGCCATGATCAGTCCCAAAAAAATGGTTAAGCGGTGGTTCAAGAAGAAGAATTCCTACTCAGATTTCCAGGAAGGAAGCCTAGTGCTAAAGTACATGATAAGCACACTCCCCAAGACATCGAGCTTATTTGTGAAGAGAGGCGGTATAGAGAATGTACTAATTCCATTCTCACATATCTTTTGGCATTCCCGAGGGATACAGATCTCAAATCCACATGTACCTCCTCATTGGTAGCATTTAATGGACCAACAATAATGGCTTAGCCTTAACTACATGTACTTGCTAAGGGAATTAACTATACCAAAAGGTAGATTTTTCTAAAGTAGTAAAAGGAAAGTGGCCATTTTCAATAAAGAAACTCTCTACAACTTCTTGAAGTAGCCATGGAAGAGCCATCAATGACTAGTAGAAAGTCTAGAGCTTCATCTAGAAGGCCTAGTTTTGTTGATATCCTTGGGAAAAACTCATTCACCAATTCATGGTGCTTGAGGAGCAACTGCTTGAATTTTGTAGAAGGGTACAAGTAGATAAAATTGTTTCTAGAGAGGTGGTATGAGATGTTGTCAATAATATTTTTGATCTGAAATTGATGACTAACCTTAAGATCCTTAGGGAGGGGGAATTTGAAAGAATGTTGGAGCATGGTGCATCTGAGGAATTTGCTTCTCAGCTCTAGAATTGTGGCTTTCCATAGTTCATGTTGCCTGTCATGCATATATGCCTAGAGTTAGTGGATGCATGTTCCAAAAGGTTCAACAGAGAAATTGGAACCATTGTGTGTAATAGGATCAAGGTCATGATTTCTACTAAAGCCATATGGGATATGATGTATATCCCTACTAACTGGGGTACCAAGCCATTTGTTGAGGAAAATATAGAAAATTTCTAGGCAGAAGAAAACCAAAGAGAATTAGTTTTTATGAGAGTGAAATGAAGGAGAGGTCATCGAGGGGTTATTTTTTTCCTCTTGCATAGAAAAGTTTCAAGAGTAGCACACAAGATTTTTTCACGATGTTGGCTTGGTGTTTCAGCTGTGATAATGATGAGGAAGTCCATCCCTTCTAGATGAACGTAGCCTTAATACTCAAAAGGGAGAGAGGGCAGAAATATTATGACTTCTCTAATGTAGTAGTCATAAGCATGTTGTAGTAATTGAGGAATTACCATACTGAGTACAAATTTAGGTATTCTTCTCTCTGGGCTCACTTGATTTTGCATCAAAATTTTGAGTTTTTGGAGAAAACATTTCCAGTGTGTAGGCTCAAATCAAATGGTTTATGTCAGCCAGTTTCTATGTTGACCTATGTATTGTCAAAAACATGCAATTATTATTGGTTTGTAGACCATTTTATGAGACTGGTGCTTCAAGAATTATTGTCGCATCATGTGGGCTAGTTTTCTCTTGAGTTTTTACAATGGATGAAAACTACACCAACTCCAATGGTTTATTTCCTAGGAGAGGATTTCAGGTTTATCAGATTTCATGGTTTCATTGCAGAACCTTTCTGACTCCCCAGATTTGTAACTGATAGAGTTTTCACATTGGAGGTATGCCATTAGGAAACCCTTGTCGATAATTCCTATGGCTCCAAAAGGAACATGACAAAGTTATATCCACTTCCCCTTTACATTGCTAATAGTAAGGTGACACTAGATAAGTGAAAGATGGAGAAAGAACTTATAAATCTATTGCCAGCCCTAGGCTTAGTCCTTATACGTGGCACATGGGACTACAATCTAACAAGGCACTTCACTTTGAAACATGAGAGTCAAGAGTATCAGGAGTCCAAGAGAAATCCAACTCAAGAAAGGGCATAAATATATATTAACTTGGATCACATACCAACCAGATGGTTGAAATGGCTAA
Source organism: Sequoiadendron giganteum (assembly GCA_007115665.2). Lineage (NCBI taxonomy): Eukaryota > Viridiplantae > Streptophyta > Pinopsida > Cupressales > Cupressaceae > Sequoiadendron > Sequoiadendron giganteum. Next base: position 368,874,960 of record CM021102.1, read on the forward strand.
GTTTCTATACACCATAGGTGGGTTATCAAATGAATCTCCCAATAAATAAAACCCTCAACAGTAAAATGAAATGCAAGGGATGGTTGGAAAGAAAGAAGATGGATTTCTAGAGGTTTTGAAAAGAGATGGGATGTGCAAATAAGTTTCTAGGAGATTTTTGGCCACATGATGAACAATTTGAGGAAATTTATAATAGAGAGGCTAACACCAACAATAGCAATCAAAATACCAATCACGAGATTGAATAGGAATGACTTCCACATCGTGCTTCCCAACCCTAAGAGTCCAACAAAAGAATAATCTCAAGGCAAAAGGACTCACAAGCCACATCCTCTACAACTATCTGAAGCAAGGGAAAGAGAGTTTGGCAGTCCCCAAGAAGGTCCATTGCAGTTGATGAGGGCCAAGATTTAGTAGAATCATCTACTAAAGGATCAAAATGTGCTAGTTCGAGTTGTGTAAAGTGAAGGCAAGTCTAAGACCTGGGTGCACCTAAGGTAGCAGTCGGGTGAGAAGAAGAAGTGGATTCTATTTTACAAAATGTTCCAACTATCGCAGTCCAGGTAAGTCTCGATCCCCCTCTTCTTTCTACCTTTGTATCTTTGGTTACTCCTTTTCCTTCATATGTTGAAGAGAATCCTCCATCCATGGACCCTAAGCTTTTGGTCCTCAAAGAAACCCTTGCTATTTTTAATACACCTTGCAATGCACCCCCACGTGTCAAGTGAGCACCATCTACTTTGATCATTTTTTATTCTTTAATCACCCTATCTAGGGCCCTTATTGAAAAATTCAAATTATCCATGTTGTCCATTACCCTTGGTTTGTCCTCATTACAATAAAAATCTTCCATTCCTCTTGTTTCCCTTTTCACTCCAACTGGTTTTTGTCAGGCCTAATCTCAATTTGACATCCCACCATTTTCCATGATTAGGCTCCCATTTTCCTAGTTGCATGCTCATACGTTTAAAGTCTCTCCTTTTGTTACTCTTTCTATTCTTCCTCCTAGTGCTTCCATTGCAACATAAAGCATTGATAGCCCATAGACTCTTCAAGAGAATTTTGAAGCAACTAGGTAGGCCCGACAAGCCAAGAAGTAGAAAAGGTTTTTAAAAAACATTGAATTGTTGGTCACAAAGAAGATTCAAACCTATTTTAATGAAGAGAAAAATTCTTTGTGGATTACTACCATGAAGCCACTTTTATCTTGACTTGAAGGACAAATGCAAATGGAGGACTATGATATCAAGGCCATAGGTCTATATTTGAATGAAATTCACCCATGTGATAAGGTGGATCTAGCCAAGACCACTAATAAAGTGATGTATGTGGATTATGAGAGGCTAGACCGGAAATTGAAGAAGCACAAGACAAAATTAATGAATGTAAGAGAAATAGTGAATAAGTTACAGATAGAAATAAAAGCCAAAGATGTTGAAATGGCCTATATAAGGAAAATACAAGACCAACAAGAGAAAGCAACAAGGTTGCTAACAAAGACCCAAGGTGAGAAAGTTCAACTATATGCGAAGATTGATAGGTTGAAAGATGATCTTTCTTTTTATCATGAATCAAATGTGGAGCACCAACATGCTTAGGAAAGCGTAAAGAGAGAGTTGGATGGTGTCTAATCTTAGGCTTCAAAAAATTTGCAAAAGGCCCAAGTGGAAGCAAAAAATTAAGACATGACAAGAAAGAGGTCTAGTCCACTCTATAGGATTGTGATCAAGAGATCGGAAAATTGGGCTCCGAGTTGGTGAATTTTCTCAAGGAGAAGAACCAAATGGAGGAGAATGCAAAAGTAAAAGAGGCTCAATTACATCAAGAGCTAATGGTTGCATAAAGATATGTGACCCTTCATGGGTTGAAAAGGCCGGTATCCACCTATTAGAAGCGAATCATAGTTGTGTTGAGAGTTAAATGAAAGAGTCAGCCCGTTGGCCGACCAAATTTTGCAGGAGTATGCTCCCCGAGTAGTGGAGTCCCAGAGTTTGATTTTCAGGTTATGTGTGGCCACTGATTAAACCCTAAGAAGTGTAGGAATTCCAAATTGAAGGGTCACCTCCAACAAAGTAAGCAAATTTTCCCACTATCATAAGATCACAACAAATAGCAAGGAACACTAGGTAGTGTTGAACAAGAGGGTCGATGAAATCAAGAAATATTTTAATGTCTTACATAGCTTTGAATTGCGTCCCTTCCTTTCACCAAATGGAGATGTTTTATTGGTCAAACAAATTATAGATGAAATCAGACATAAGGCCAGGACTTCTATAGAACTCCCAGGTTTGAATGCAACACCCACCATCGATGATGTTGAGTGTGAGATCCTTCTACTTTCTCATCTCTATTATCACCTAGGAGTTGTTTCAGCAAGATGGGGATTTGTTTCCTTCAAAGAAGTCTTCGAGCTAGATCAAGCGTACAAAGTTATGTGTAGTCTTTTCTAACCAAATGATGTGGATTGGGAGATGCAACATTTCTCTTTTCTCAAACTCTAAGTATTTCCAAAGGTCTAGGTTCCTGCCTCCACAAGTGAAGGTCCCCTATGATTTTCCAAAACTGTGAAGCAAATTTTACCTTACTCTATTGATTTTCGGCTTTATGTTTTTGGGCTTCAGGAGGATCCATGCACAAAAGAAAGTTTGGTTTTGAAAGTCATGTAATATTCCACGTGGTGGTTGTGTGCATTATGTTTATCACTTTCCTTTTGGGAGAAATGCAGGTCACATTTCAGCTCGACAGAGAGTTTCTCAACAAAGATTTTGACAAATCTAAGAATACCCACCCGCTTGACATGTCATATCTTCATTGTGAAGAAGCTATGATTTAAGGAGATTTCTCTTTGGAGTTTTTTGAAGCATACCTTTTCTCTGGTTTTCAAGGGAAAGATCTGATTCGGTGCCACCAAGCCATGTGATCAGTCAAGAAGACTTTTTTCCAGGATGTTTCCTAGGATCCAAGAATTTATGGAAGGAAATCTTACTAAATATCTGATGGATATTAATGCAATAGTTGAGGGTTGATGAGAAAATATTGCCACGACCTAATTAAAGATCTATGATTAGATTGTGAGCTATCAGGTATACACATCTAGTAGTAATTACTTCTGGGTAGAGGCAGATTTTCTCTCTCCTTTCGACTAGAAATTTGAGGCGGCAATAGAAGATGAGTGTTCCTAAATTTTTCCCTTTTGGAAAGAAATTCTTTAGTTTTTCATAGTTATAGAAAGTATTTTCATTAAATTTTGTAGAACATTGCTTCACTTTGGCATGTTATATCTTTTTTTACTCAAACTATTGTCGGATTGGTATCCAACCTCTATTTTGAAGTTCATTTAATATTTAAAGTATGAACTATTTGGGAGAAACATTTGAAACTATGCATGATATGCCCTTTGTCAATGTTTCCTTCTTTATCTCTTCATTCAGAATACAACACTATGTCTAGCTTAATTTGAATAGTTTGATTATTTGATAAATCCATGTTGTAGGCTTATATGATAAAGTGATAGCGTGTAGAAATTAGATTATCTCATTGTAATTATTTGTTTTTTTAAAGGTTATTGTTTCTTCATGTCATGTTGTATTAAGAGGAAGAGTTTATGTAGCTTTTGAATTTTTTCTATTAACTCTTGGAACTTCTATGCTTGATCAGATCTTAATGAACACTTCCTGTAAGTAGATTTGAATGACTACACTATACTTGTATCTAGCCTCTGTTGTTCATTCTCTTCCCAACAATGAAGGTTTGTGACATTATGTGTCTATTATATCAATCATAAAAAAGGATTTGGGTTTTGAAATGTTGTAAAAGCATTGGCGTATCACAAATTTTCATGTTTTATGTTTACATTTCTTTCTACCCTTTTCCCAAACTTAGAGAAGATTCGACATTCTATAAAAATCTTGAAGGTATTTAGTGAGGCATAGATTGGTCCCCTACTCACTGAATTTCCCATAAGACTATTGGAGAGGTACGAGTTTTGATGATCAACAGTACCTAAAACTAAGAAAGTATAACTTGCATGGAATATGTTCATACCTAAGATTAGTGAAACTAATATCACCCTTGTTAAACTAAGAAAAACTTCCTAAATCAAGCAAAAAATCTTGAAGATATGAAAACAAATATCTAGACTAACATTAAAATTTTCTTTCATATTGACACTCATCGGATCAAGAACATTTTATTTCATCTTTATATTAAGAAAAATAATTAGTTCATATGTATCATTTCCATATAAACTTTAAACCATCCAATATATCCTCTCTACCACTAATCATGTTAAAGTCACCACCAACAAGCTAATGAATATTAGGAAAATAAGAACGGGTATGTGTAGGATCCTGATGGGCCAAAAAGTGGCAATATGATGGGTATGTGGTTGACTTCTTTTTTTTAACCCAAAATTAATGAAATGAAAAGGGTTTTTAAAGGAGATTCTTAGCTTTCCACCAATATAAATTATGCTTTACTTTGAATTTAATAAATAATTATTATTCATTTTCTATTGAATTACGACTAAAGTCCTGATTTTTAGGCTGATTGAAAAACATCTATAGCTTTCAAACGGTATCATATTTTTTGAATCCAAAATATGCATCACATTCTATGCTTCACATACTATAAGATTAAAAAGAAAAATGAATTTCATGAAGTTTTGACCAAGTTAAGGTGGTCAGACATATGAGTCTTTATATTTTTTAAAAGTTGTCAAAAAAATATTATAATTAATTATTTACTTGGAAAAAAATTACAAAAAAATATGCATCACATCGAGACATCAGTCCTCTACTTATATCTAAAATCTTAGGAAAAAATATTATCATTTTAATGTGGTTAGGGTGGTCAAACAAACACCTACTTCTTATTTTTTCCTTGAAATTTAAGTACTACTGTATTGAAATTTCAAATTTTCACCAAATAGATTTTATTTTTGTGTAAATAAACCTAGTAATTTAGAAACTACATTCAATTTAATACAAATTCTATTCTTACATATTTTTTAAATAATATAGATAACTTATTCAAATTTTTATGTCAAGTTGCCTAACTTGATTTTTCTGAATTTTTTGCCACTTAAGGGCCTGTTTTTTCCATGATGATCCTGCACATACCCGAACATAATAACACCCAAAGGCTATGTGTATTCTTATATTCATTACAATAATACATTAAACATTGTCCAAAAACCTTATGCTTAATAACAAAGCTATCCCAAATAATCCTAACACAATGAGAGAATCATTTAACACCAATATAACAACTATTTAATTATTCAACAAAGTAACATTATCCCTAATCTATTTATTATCATTAGAGTAAACACATATACCAACATAGATCTCTATATTCATTTAGGTCTTTACCTCTTCTTGTTGCTTGGGGTATTTGGCTGGCTAGAAATGTTGCTATA